>JAEIFP010002240.1:0-21561 GCA_018903935.1 Drosophila insularis
CAGAACATATTCAAATTAATTATAGTTGTTTTTTAGGAACATGACGAGTTCATCACCGGTGGAGTGTTCTGGCGACGACAGTGTAAAGCTGTTGGGTCGAGAACAGCTGGTGACCTTTGCCAGATTTTGTTGCTGCAGAATTTTGCAAAACGGACGGTTTTGCATTTTAATTGATGTTGCTGCAAAGCAGGGATTGCTAGCAGGTAAGAATTTGTTGATTAATTTTTTTTATTTTGTTTGTTTTCATGATATGGTGATTTGACTTTGGCAGGTTTTGGTGGCCGCGTGTTGATTTTTGGTGAGTATAGTTTATTTTTTGTTTTGTTAATAATTATAGTTGAATTAATTTTTTCTCATTTTCAGGTACGTCTGGTGTATGTATGGGGGTTGCTGCTGTAGGCGGTGAGTATTTTGTACAGGTGAGTATTTTGTAGATTTGGTGACTTTTTGTGCAATTTTTGCTTTCTTTCAGGTGCAGGCGCATTTTTTTGGGCCCAATGGAGCGGCTGCCAGGCGAGATTTAGCAGCAGAAAGTGCAGGAGGGCTGCAATAGATGCTGCTAGAGGCCGCAGCTGCCTTTCAGATAAGTTTATAGTTTTTTTAGTTGGATTCTTTGTTGATTTATTTTTATTTTCAGGTCTGCTGCTTGAGGACCAGATGCTGCTGCTGCTGATGGCTGGAGACGATTTGCAGGTAAGTTTGTGGGATTATTGGGTGATTTTTCTAACGATTTGTGTTTTTTCCAGGTATAGGCGCTTGCAGAGGACGGGATGGAATGGATGGATGGAGGACGGAATTCGCAGACGATTCTGCTGCTCGCTGACGTAGATTTTCAGGTGAGTTTTTTCGGTGATTTAGATAATGATTTTAATTTATTTTCAGATACAGATGCTGCGACGGACTACCTTGGCGAGATGCTGGATGACGTGGATTAGACAATGCATACGACGCCGGACAAGGTGTATTTTTAGGTGAGTATTTGTAATTTTTAGTTGATTTTATTTTCAGGTACAGGAGCTGGAGATAAGCAAGAAGGACGAGACAATGGACGAGATGGTACAGACGGCTGCTGCTGGGTTTCAGGTAAGTAATATTTAACTTTAGATGATTCTATTGATAACTCATGCTCATTTTCTCTCTTTTGTCTGTGCTGCTGTTGCTCCTTTTGATGGACTGGACGCTGATCGACGAAAAATTTGGCCAGTTCGGCTCTATAATGGGCGCATCCCCTGTATGTGGCACGATGGCAACCTCCACAATTGCCACATTTGGGTGACTGGCCAACAGAAAGTCATTTAACTGAGTGGTGTGGGCCAGCACAGATGCGACATAACAGGTCGAGATGACAGTATTTGGCTGTGTGGACAAATAAGAGGCACTTCCTGCACTGGGGCATCTCCCTTCGGCCTTTCTGCCTCTCAATACGGACCACTTGGCTGCCCAAAACTTTTATTTTAAGAATTTCATGTTTCTTAGCTTCTAGTTTTGCTACTCCTATTTAAAAAACATTCATTGGACTGTTTCTCTTAAAGTTTGTTAGTCCTCTTGTGTATTTTGTGTCAAATCCTAGCACTTTCAGATCTTTGCGAATGGATTCGCATTCGGTGGAGTGATCTTTTGCTAGCTTTGGTTATTTCTTTGCATGTAGTGATTTTTGTTGTTGGCAGTGGGGGCTTTATTGAAGTCTGGTGCTTCGTGGGCATGGGGCATTTTTGGCATATGAGTGGGGGGGCATATAGCAATAAATGCTTCATTTAGGTCAAGAATGGTATATGTGCAGTCACGAGAAGTGTTGTCGTGTTGAGATGATTAATTGTTGTCTAAAACTTGACTAGAGATGTCCGCGTCAAGACATCTTGCGTTTGTTGTTGGTGTTGGGGTAGGTTTCTTTTTCAGCTTGTTGTTTGTGTTCCTGACTGACAGACAGGTTGTCTGGGTGGCGTCTAGTGGTTTTTGTTGTTTTGTTGCACTTTTTATGTGTGGTTTAGTTGTTTGTGTGTTAAATTGATTGCATTTTTTTTGACTTTTAGGGTTTTATATGAGTTTTTATTAGCGTGTGGGATTTTTAAAATAATTTATTTTAGCTTTTAGGTATTTTAATTATTAATAGGATTTTTAATTAATTTATTTATTAACTTTTAGTAATTTGAATTAATAGATAGTATCGTGAGTTTGAATGCTAAGGGCGCTAAATCGATGGCGATGAGATGTAGGGAAAAAGAGAAACTGGTTTTCCCCACACTGGAGAAAAAAGTAGGGAAACCCAAATTTTAGGCCTGTACAACACAAATGGATTTCCAATTGAGATGAGTGAGAGGGGTATCGATGTTATATCGAGGAAAGGCGGCATATTTGGCTTTAAAAGCTAGCAAAGATAATTAAGTGTGATAATTTAGGATTAGGAGTTGGGTAAGTATAGGATTAGGTAGTAGTAGTTGTTAGGGATAATTTAGCATAAGAAACATATATATATTTTTTTTTATTTCACCTGAGTAAATTTATCTAGAATTTTTTAGTTATTATTTTCGGCTATTTGGCTAGATAATTATGGCTAGTTACTGCATCATTTGCCGCAGAGGGGAATCAATACGGCGGGAAGTTAGCTTTATGAGGCTAGAAATTTAACACAATTGGCTTTTAATCGCCATAAGTCGAGGGAATACCTCTGAATTTGGCCAGATAATTGGGCAAGTGGCCAGAATTGGCTTGAAATCGATGCGCAAAACTGCACAAAATGTGATTTCGATTTTATATCGATTGCGTATCGATATATCGGGATGTGGCGGTCTTTGTCATATGGCGCTAGAAAGAGAGAGTGGTATATCGGTCATTTTATTGGTAGACAATAAGAAATTTTGAGGTAATTAAAAATAAAATGGACAATAGTGATAAATAACACAGAACATATTCAAATTAATTATAGTTGTTTTTTAGGAACATGACGAGTTCATCACCGGTGGAGTGTTCTGGCGACGACAGTGTAAAGCTGTTGGGTCGAGAACAGCTGGTGACCTTTGCCAGATTTTGTTGCTGCAGAATTTTGCAAAACGGACGGTTTTGCATTTTAATTGATGTTGCTGCAAGGCAGGGATTGCTAGCAGGTAAGAATTTGTTGATTAATTTTTTTTATTTTGTTTGTTTTCATGATATGGTGATTTGACTTTGGCAGGTTTTGGTGGCCGCGTGTTGATTTTTGGTGAGTATAGTTTATTTTTTGTTTTGTTAATAATTATAGTTGAATTAATTTTTTCTCATTTTCAGGTACGTCTGGTGTATGTATGGGGGTTGCTGCTGTAGGCGGTGAGTATTTTGTACAGGTGAGTATTTTGTAGATTTGGTGACTTTTTGTGCAATTTTTGCTTTCTTTCAGGTGCAGGCGCATTTTTTTGGGCCCAATGGAGCGGCTGCCAGGCGAGATTTAGCAGCAGAAAGTGCAGGAGGGCTGCAATAGATGCTGCTAGAGGCCGCAGCTGCCTTTCAGATAAGTTTATAGTTTTTTTAGTTGGATTCTTTGTTGATTTATTTTTATTTTCAGGTCTGCTGCTTGAGGACCAGATGCTGCTGCTGCTGATTGCTGGAGTCGATTTGCAGGTAAGTTTGTGGGATTATTGGGTGATTTTTCTAACGATTTGTGTTTTTTTCCAGGTATAGGCGCTTGCAGAGGACGGGATGGAATGGATGGATGGAGGACGGAATTCGCAGACGATTCTGCTGCTCGCTGACGTAGATTTTCAGGTGAGTTTTTTCGGGGTTTTAAATAAAATTTTTATTTTATTTTCAGATACAGATGCTGCGACGGACTACCTTGGCGAGATGCTGGATGACGTGGATTAGACAATGCATACGACGCCGGACAAGGTGTATTTTTAGGGGAATATTTTTAAATTTTTAGTTGATTTGATTTTCAGGTACAGGAGCTGGAGATAAGCAAGAAGGACGAGAAAATGGACAAGAAGGTAAAAAAGGGTTTTTTTGGGTTTTAAATAAATAATTTTTTTTTTTTTTTTTTTTTTTTTTTTTTTTATTTTTTTTTTTTTTTTTTTTTTTTTCTGCTGCTTGCTCCTTTTGATGGACTGGACGCTGATCGACGAAAAATTTGGCCAGTTTGGCTCTATAATGGGCGCATCCCCTGTATGTGCGCACGATGGCAACCTTGCCACAATTGCCACATTTGGGTGACTGGCCAACAGAAAGTCATTTAACTGAGTGGTGTGGGCCAGCACAGATGCGACATAACAGGTCGAGATGACAGTATTTGGCTGTGTGGACAAATAAGAGGCAGTTCCTGCACTGGGGCATCTCCCTTCGGCCTTTCTGCCTCTCAATACGGACCTCTTGGCTGCCCAAAACTTTTATTTTAAGAATTTCATGTTTCTTAGCTTCTAGTTTTGCTACTCCTATTTAAAAAACATTCATTGGACTGTTTCTCTTAAAGTTTGTTAGTCCTCTTATGTATTTTGTGTCAAATCCTAGCACTTTCAGATCTTTGCGAATGGATTCGCATTCGGTGGAGTGATCTTTTGCTAGCTTTGGTTATTTCTTTGCATGTAGTGATTTTTGTTGTTGGCAGTGGGGGCTTTATTGAAGTCTGGTGCTTCGTGGGCATGGGGCATTTTTGGCATATGAGTGGGGGGGCATATAGCAATAAATGCTTCATTTAGGTCAAGAATGGTATATGTGCAGTCACGAGAAGTGTTGTCGTGTTGAGATGATTAATTGTTGTCTAAAACTTGACTAGAGATGTCCGCGTCAAGACATCTTGCGTTTGTTGTTGGTGTTGGGGTAGGTTTCTTTTTCAGCTTGTTGTTTGTGTTCCTGACTGACAGACAGGTTGTCTGGGTGGCGTCTAGTGGTTTTTGTTGTTTTGTTGCACTTTTTATGTGTGGTTTAGTTGTTTGTGTGTTAAATTGATTGCATTTTTTTTTACTTTTAGGGTTTTATATGAGTTTTTATTAGCGTGTGGGATTTTTAAAATAATTTATTTTAGGTATTTTAATTATTAATAGGATTTTTAATTAATTTATTTATTAACTTTTAGTAAATTGAATTAATAGATAGTATCGTGAGTTTGAATCCTAAGGGCGCTAAATCGATGGCGATGAGATGTAGGGAAAAAGAGAAACTGGTTTTTTCCCCACACTGTAGAGAAAAGTAGGGAAACCCAAATTTTAGCAATTCGATTTTATATCGATTGCGTATCGATATATCGGGATGTGGCGGTCTTTGTCATATGGCGCTAGAAAGAGAGAGTGGTATATCGGTCATTTTATTGGTAGACAATAAGAAATTTTGAGGTAATTAAAAATAAAATGGACAATAGTGATAAATAGCACAGAACATATTCAAATTAATTATAGTTGTTTTTTAGGAACATGACGAGTTCATCACCGGTGGAGTGTTCTGGCGACGACAGTGTAAAGCTGTTGGGTCGAGAACAGCTGGTGACCTTTGCCAGATTTTGTTGCTGCAGAATTTTGCAAAACGGACGGTTTTGCATTTTAATTGATGTTGCTGCTCAAAGCAGGGATTGCTAGCAGGTAAGAATTTGTTGATTAATTTTTTTTTATTTTGTTTGTTTTCATGATATGGTGATTTGACTTTGGCAGGTTTTGGTGGCCGCGTGTTGATTTTTGGTGAGTATAGTTTATTTTTTGTTTTGTTAATAATTATAGTTGAATTAATTTTTCTTCATTTTCAGGTACGTCTGGTGTATGTATGGGGGTTGCTGCTGTAGGCGGTGAGTATTTTGTACAGGTGAGTATTTTGTAGATTTGGTGACTTTTTGTGCAATTTTTGCTTTCTTTCAGGTGCAGGCGCATTTTTTTGGGCCCAATGGAGCGGCTGCCAGGCGAGATTTAGCAGCAGAAAGTGCAGGAGGGCTGCAATAGATGCTGCTAGAGGCCGCAGCTGCCTTTCAGATAAGTTTATAGTTTTTTTAGTTGGATTCTTTGTTGATTTATTTTTATTTTCAGGTCTGCTGCTTGAGGACCAGATGCTGCTGCTGCTGATTGCTGGAGTCGATTTGCAGGTAATGCCTCTCAATACGGACCTCTTGGCTGCCCAAAACTTTTATTTTAAGAATTTCATGTTTCTTAGCTTCTAGTTTTGCTACTCCTATTTAAAAAACATTCATTGGACTGTTTCTCTTAAAGTTTGTTAGTCCTCTTATGTATTTTGTGTCAAATCCTAGCACTTTCAGAATGGATTCGCATTCGGTGGAGTGATCTTTTGCTAGCTTTGGTTATTTCTTTGCATGTAGTGATTTTTGTTGTTGGCAGTGGGGGCTTTATTGAAGTCTGGTGCTTCGTGGGCATGGGGCATTTTTGGCATATGAGTGGGGGGCATATAGCAATAAATGCTTCATTTAGGTCAAGAATGGTATATGTGCAGTCACGAGAAGTGTTGTCGTGTTGAGATGATTTATTGTTGTCTAAAACTTGACTAGAGATGTTTCGCTCTTTGCGTTCAAGACATCTTGCGTTTGTTGTTGGTGTTGGGGTAGGTTTTTTTTTGTTTGTTTTTTTCTGACTGACAGACAGGTTGTCTGGGTGGCGTCTAGTGGTTTTTGTTGTTTTGTTGCACTTTTTATGTGTGGTTAAGTTGTTTGTGTGTTAAATTGATTGCATTTTTTTGACTTTTAGGGTTTTATATGAGTTTTTATTAGCGTGTGGGATTTTTAAAATAATTTATTTTAGCTTTTAGGTATTTTAATTATTAATAGGATTTTTAATTAATTTATTTATTAACTTTTAGTAATTTGAATTAATAGATAGTATCGTGAGTTTGAATGCTAAGGGCGCTAAATCGATGGCGATGAGATGTAGGGAAAAAGAGAAACTGGTTTTTTCCCCACACTGTAGAAAAAAGTAGGGAAACCCAAATTTTAGGCCTGTACAACACAAATGGATTTCCAATTGAGATGAGTGAGAGGGGTATCGATGTTATATCGAGGAAAGGCGGCATATTTGGCTTTAAAAGCTAGCAAAGATAATTAAGTGTGATAATTTAGGATTAGGAGTTGGGTAAGTATAGGATTAGGTAGTAGTAGTTGTTAGGGATAATTTAGCATAAGAAACATATATATATTTTTTTTTATTTCACCTGAGTAAATTTATCTAGAATTTTTTAGTTATTATTTTCGGCATTTTGGCTAGATAATTATGGCTAGTTACTGCATCATTTGCCGCAGAGGGGAATCAATACGGCGGGAAGTTAGCTTTATGAGGCTAGAAATTTAACACAATTGGCTTTTAATCGCCATAAGTCGAGGGAATACCTCTGAATTTGGCCAGATAATTGGGCAAGTGGCCAGAATTGGCTTGAAATCGATGCGCAAAACTGCAAAAAATGTGATTTCGATTTTATATCGATTGCGTATCGATATATCGGGATGTGGCGGTCTTTGTCATATGGCGCTAGAAAGAGAGAGTGGTATATCGGTCATTTTATTGGTAGACAATAAGAAATTTTGAGGTAATTAAAAATAAAATGGACAATAGTGATAAATAGCACAGAACATATTCAAATTAATTATAGTTGTTTTTTAGGAACATGACGAGTTCATCACCGGTGGAGTGTTCTGGCGACGACAGTGTAAAGCTGTTGGGTCGAGAACAGCTGGTGACCTTTGCCAGATTTTGTTGCTGCAGAATTTTGCAAAACGGACGGTTTTGCATTTTAATTGATGTTGCTGCAAAGCAGGGATTGCTAGCAGGTAAGAATTTGTTGATTAATTTTTTTTATTTTGTTTGTTTTCATGATATGGTGATTTGACTTTGGCAGGTTTTGGTGGCCGCGTGTTGATTTTTGGTGAGTATAGTTTATTTTTTGTTTTGTTAATAATTATAGTTGAATTAATTTTTTCTCATTTTCAGGTACGTCTGGTGTATGTATGGGGGTTGCTGCTGTAGGCGGTGAGTATTTTGTACAGGTGAGTATTTTGTAGATTTGGTGACTTTTTGTGCAATTTTTGCTTTCTTTCAGGTGCAGGCGCATTTTTTGGGCCCAATAGAGCGGCTGCCAGGCGAGATTTAACACCAGAAAGTGCAGGAGGGGCTGCAATAGATGCTGCTAGAGGCCGCAGCTGCCTTTCAGATAAGTTTATAGTTTTTTTAGATGGATTCTTTGTTGATTTATTTTTATTTTCAGGTCTGCTGCTTGAGGACCAGATGCTGCTGCTGCTGATGGCTGGAGACGATTTGCAGGTAAGTTTGTGGGATTATTGGGTGATTTTTCTAACGATTTGTGTTTTTTCCAGGTATAGGCGCTTGCAGAGGACGGGATGGAATGGATGGATGGAGGACGGAATTCGCAGACGATTCTGCTGCTCGCTGACGTAGATTTTCAGGTGAGTTTTTTCGGTGATTTAGATAATGATTTTAATTTATTTTCAGATACAGATGCTGCGACGGACTACCTTGGCGAGATGCTGGATGACGTGGATTAGACAATGCATACGACGCCGGACAAGGTGTATTTTTAGGTGAGTATTTGTAATTTTTAGTTGATTTTATTTTCAGGTACAGGAGCTGGAGATAAGCAAGAAGGACGAGACAATGGACGAGATGGTACAGACGGCTGCTGCTGGGTTTCAGGTAAGTAATATTTAACTTTAGATGATTCTATTGATAACTCATGCTCATTTTCTCTCTTTTGTCTGTGCTGCTGTTGCTCCTTTTGATGGACTGGACGCTGATCGACGAAAAATTTGGCCAGTTCGGCTCTATAATGGGCGCATCCCCTGTATGTGGCACGATGGCAACCTCCACAATTGCCACATTTGGGTGACTGGCCAACAGAAAGTCATTTAACTGAGTGGTGTGGGCCAGCACAGATGCGACATAACAGGTCGAGATGACAGTATTTGGCTGTGTGGACAAATAAGAGGCACTTCCTGCACTGGGGCATCTCCCTTCGGCCTTTCTGCCTCTCAATACGGACCCTTGGCTGCCCAAAACTTTTATTTTAAGAATTTCATGTTTCTTAGCTTCTAGTTTTGCTACTCCTATTTAAAAAACATTCATTGGACTGTTTCTCTTAAAGTTTTTATGTCTTATTTGTTTGTAGCAAATTTCTTTGCAGTTGCATGAACATATATATATGTACATATGTATACATGTATACAATTCTCCCTCAAATGAGAAAGCCAAATTGAACAATTACATATTTCATTAACTTTATTCATATTTTTAAGGAAAGCCTACATAAATATATCAAAAATTATTATTAAAAAAAAAATCAAAATTTTTCGGTACAGTCGTGCACCAGAATTAGTGTAAAGGGCTTCGCCTTAACCAACTAATCATCGCGCCCAAATTTTTATAAACTTGCAGAGGGTATTATAAATTTAGTCAGATGTTTGTAACGCACAGAAGGAGACGTTTCCGACCCTATAAAGTATATATATTCTTGATCAGCATGAGAAGCGGAGTTGATATAGCCATGTCCGTCTGTGCGTATGCGTTTTACTCAGCCATCTTAAGAGCTATCGGGATGAATTTTTTTTTTTTGGGTGCTTTTTATTACCTGGGAAAAATAAAGTATGAAAATTGACAGAATCGGACCACTATATCATATAGCTCTGGAGGAAACATTTTTGGAAAAATTGCAAAAATTGGAGTATCCCAATGAAATTTCCAATATGCTAGTATTTCATATAAAATCTCAGATCCCAAAATTTGAATCTGATCGGATAAATAGAACACAAGTTACAGCCGATATAAATCGGTTCGGCTTGCTGCCTACTACGTCATCATCAAATCAACAGAGCACACGCATGCACACATACAGACGCAACGCTACATAGACTATATGTGTATGCGTGCGAATCACAGCATTCGTGTAAAAGGGGAAGGAAGAAGAAGAAGAAATTGAAATGATATTTGAAAGGTTCTGTGCATTAATGAATTGAGATACAGAAAAAGAGTCGAAGTTAGCTTCTTTGATATTTTGTTATAGTATATTGTACTATATGCAAAAAAGATGGTTTACAGCAAGTGTAAAAACAACATGTGTAATACGGCGGGCCTTCCTTTTTTGGTATTTGTCTAGATTTGCAATTGCAGATGGCGCCCATGGGTATGCACATAATAAAGGTGGAATCTGCAGTTGCAAGCTTTGCCGTTCTTTTCTCGCTTCATGTCGTTTGAATTCCCAACTACTTTTAGCGTTGAAGATATGGTATGGCCATTACAACTGTGGATTCTGTAGCAAAGTCTGCTGATGATAGAACTTGGTGGTTCTTGAAATAGCTATACAGACAACCTGCTCACCTTTGTGCTGCCTATGATTTGAAATCTATGTCCGTAAAGTTAGCGACGCTGTTAAGTTTGAGTTAGCGACGGTCCTCTGTTAACCCTCTGTTAACTTTTTTGCAATTTTTAATTTTTTCGTTGTTTATTAACTTTTTTAAATGAAATAAACTTTTATTTTGTTAAGGAAATCAAAATCTATTGATTTAACTTGTTTTTGGGGGGGTTTTAATCGTTCCTAGTATTGAAAATTTGGACTGGAAAAATCAAAATTTTCAAGATATTCAAGAGTGTCTCCAGAAAGTTTTATCAAAATCTACTGAGCAGTTTTTGAGAAAATCGCTTATCAGTGGAGCAGTTGCTCCATACAAAAATCGTAAAAAAATTACATTTGTATTTGAGCTCGAATATCTCAGTTCAGAGCCAGCATCAAGCAATGCACGGTAGCTTGTTCGATTGGGGGATATTTCAAGAGTGCCTCATAAAAGTTTACATCTACTGAGCAGTTTTTGAGAAAAAGCCCGAAAAGTGTAGGTGCTTTTTGTGGGCACTTTTATTGATAAGGGTGGCGCGAGCTCCGGAAACGGAACCAGTTGCCGGAACCAATGAACCAGTAAACTTAGAACTGCCAAGTTCTAAGGGCCAGATTTTCGTCGTTATTTCTCCCAGCAAACATCAAATAATCTATAAATGGGCGAAGTTTAATCAAACCCTACTGAGCCGTTTTTGAGAAATTCGCAAAAGAAAATATGTGCGTAAAGTTAGCCACACTGTTAATGCCGAGTTATCCACAACCCTCTGTTAAGTTTTTTGAATTTTCAATTTTCCAGCTAGTTAGTAACTATTTTAAATGAAATAAAGTTAAATAAGATAAAAAATGAATCAATCTATTGTTTTTATTCACTTTTGGGGGATTTCAAACATTCTATATATTTACAATTAGTTCATGAAAATGGGCATTTTACGGATTCGTGTAGCACTGCTCCAAAGGCACAGCTCAATGACAATGAAATGCCAGAATTTTCCCCAAATATTCATTTTTATCCCCAAGAAATTTCAATAAAAACGTGTGAACAGTTTTCGAGAAAATTGCATTTTTGGTGACCACCCATGATTTTCCCCATACAAAAAATGCAAAAAATATGCACCAACTTTGGCGAGTTGCACATAATTTCCAAGGGCACAGCTCAATGAAGATTGAATGCCAGAATCATTAATGGACTTTCTAGAATATGTGGGCAAAGTTTCATTGAGAATGTGTGAACAGTTTTCGAGAAATTTGTAAAAATACATGGGTGCCTCGGGAAAATAAATATTTTTTCAGCAAAGACAATTCGCCCTCAATTCTCTTCTTCTTCCCCCTTTTTATATCCCCATACAAAATATGTCAAAAAATATGCGCCAACTTTGGCGAGATTGCACAAAATTTCCAAGGGCACAGCTCAATGGACATTGAATGCCAGAATGATCATTGGACTTTCAGGAATATGTGCATAGAATTTTATTAGGAATGTGTGAAGGGTTTTCGAGAAAAATGCATAAATATATAGGCGCCTCGAAGAAATAAATTTCGCCTCAGCAATGGCAATTCGCCGCTCGATTTTGATGCGAGTGACTCAATTTGATATTCGCTGCTGAGCTCTCTTCTTCTTCCCCCTATTATATCCCCATACAAAATATGTCAAAAAATATGCGCCAACTTTGGCGAGAATGCACACATTTCCAAGAACACAGCTCAATGGACATTGAATGCCAGAATGATCATTGGACTTTCAGGAATATGTGCATAGAATTTTATTAAGAATGTGTGAAGGGTTTTCGAGAAAAATGCATAAATATATAGGCGCCTCGAAGAAATAAATTTCGCCTCAGCAATGGCAATTCGCCGCTCGATTTTGATGCGAGTGACTCAATTTGATATTCGCTGCTGAGCTCTCTTCTTCTTCCCCCTATTATATCCCCATACAAAATATGTCAAAAAATATGCGCCAACTTTGGCGAGAATGCACACATTTCCAAGAACACAGCTCAATGGACATTGAATGCCAGAATGATCATTGGACTTTCAGGAATATGTGCATAGAATTTTATTAAGAATGTGTGAAGGGTTTTCGAGAAAAATGCATAAATATATAGGCGCCTCGAAGAAATAAATTTCGCCTCAGCAATGGCAATTCGCCGCTCGATTTTGATGCGAGTGACTCAATTTGATATTCGCTGCTGAGCTCTCTTCTTCTTCCCCCTTATTATATCCCCATACAAAATATGTCAAAAAATATGCGCCAACTTTGGCGAGAATGCACACATTTCCAAGAACACAGCTCAATGGACATTGAATGCCAGAATGATCATTGGACTTTCAGGAATATGTGCATAGAATTTTATTAAGAATGTGTGAAGGGTTTTCGAGAAAAATGCATAAATATATAGGCGCCTCGAAGAAATAAATTTCGCCTCAGCAATGGCAATTCGCCGCTCGATTTTGATGCGAGTGACTCAATTTGATATTCGCTGCTGAGCTCTCTTCTTCTTCCCCCCTATTATATCCCCATACAAAATATGTCAAAAAATATGCGCCAACTTTGGCGAGAATGCACACTTTTCCAAGAACACAGCTCAATGGACATTGAATGCCAGAATGATCATTGGACTTTCAGGAATATGTGCATAGAATTTTATTAAGAATGTGTGAAGGGTTTTCGAGAAAAATGCATAAATATATAGGCGCCTCGAAGAAATAAATTTCGCCTCAGCAATGGCAATTCGCCGCTCGATTTTGATGCGAGTGACTCAATTTGATATTCGCTGCTGAGCTCTCTTCTTCTTCCCCCCTATTATATCCCCATACAAAATATGTCAAAAAATATGCGCCAACTTTGGCGAAAATGCACACATTTCCAAGAACACAGCTCAATGGACATTGAATGCCAGAATGATCATTGCACTTTCAGGAATATGTGCATAGAATTTTATTAAGAATGTGTGAAGGGTTTTCGAGAAAAATGCATAAATATATAGGTATCTATTTGTTCAGCAAAGGCAATTTGCCGCTCAGTTTTGATATTCGCCATTCAACAGATTAAATAATGGGTTTTTTGCATTGTGGTACACGACGGTCAAAAAAATTATGATTTTTTCTTAATAATAATTTTAGATACTTTTATGCAGGCTTTCCTAAAGAATATGAATAAACTAAATGAAATATGTAATTGTTAAATTTGTCTTTCTCATTTTAGGGAAAATTTGTAGTTATGTTTTTATATGTACATATGTATGTATGTTTGTGCAACTGGAAACAAATTTGCTGCAAACAAATAAGACTTGCACCATTGTATCATACTAATAATGTTTTTTCGTAGTTTATTTAAATAATTAACAAAACAAATTCAATCGCACTATTATAAAACAACAGCTTTCTCTATTATGAGAAAAAAATTAGAAGCAAAGAAAGAAATTTTTATTAAAAAAAAGACAATCGCCTCCGCTAGGATTCGAACCTCTACTTCTTTTATATATGCATACGAAAACAATGCGCCTAATAAAAAAAATTATAAATTCTCCACTAGGATTCTCCACTAGGATTCGAACCCATATACATTTTGTATATACGTATCGTATATTTTTTATATACTTAATTGCCCTATGAAATTCTTGTTTTTCATTTACTCATGATTAAAAAGTCACTATTTGACTTTTCACCTATGGTTTTATAGGATGGAAAAAAAAATATATATTAATTAATACAAGTATAAAAAAAGAACGACCCACGAGCGGTTCCGAACCTAGACACAAATTCCACCGCCTTGGTAACAAGTGATTTGCTAACAACACCAACTGACTTTCTTATTTTGGGGTTGAAGAAACCCAATAAGACAATAGTAAAATATATGTCTCACATATAAAACTAGCAAAAAGGCGGTGCACAGTGGTATGCCTTCTATAAACGTCTTTCGAAATAATACTAATAAAAATGATATGGGAAAAATTGTGAATAACAATTTGAATAACATTTGGTTAAAAAAGCATTTATAGATTATAGATAAAGTATAAATGAAACACACAGGAATTTTCAGGAATATGTGCATAGAATTTTATAAGGAATGTGTGAAGGGTTTTCGAGAAAAATGCATAAATATATAGGCGCCTCGAAGAAATAAATTTCGCCTCAGCAATGGCAATTCGCCGCTCGATTTTGATGCGAGTGACTCAATTTGATATTCGCTGCTGAGCTCTCTTCTTCTTCCCCCCTATTATATCCCCATACAAAATATGTCAAAAAATATGCGCCAACTTTGGCGAGAATGCACACATTTCCAAGAACACAGCTCAATGGACATTGAATGCCAGAATGATCAATGGACTTTCAGGAATATGTGCATAGAATTTTATTAAGAATGTGTGAAGGGTTTTCGAGAAAAATGCATAAATATATAGGCGCCTCGAAGAAATAAATTTCGCCTCAGCAATGGCAATTCGCCGCTCGATTTTGATGCGAGTGACTCAATTTGATATTCGCTGCTGAGCTCTCTTCTTCTTCCCCCTTATTATATCCCCATACAAAATATGTCAAAAAATATGCGCCAACTTTGGCGAGAATGCACACATTTCCAAGAACACAGCTCAATGGACATTGAATGCCAGAATGATCAATGGACTTTCAGGAATATGTGCATAGAATTTTATTAAGAATGTGTGAAGGGTTTTCGAGAAAAATGCATAAATATATAGGCGCCTCGAAGAAATAAATTTCGCCTCAGCAATGGCAATTCGCCGCTCGATTTTGATGCGAGTGACTCAATTTGATATTCGCTGCTGAGCTCTCTTCTTCTTCCCCCTATTATATCCCCATACAAAATATGTCAAAAAATATGCGCCAACTTTGGCGAGAATGCACACATTTCCAAGAACACAGCTCAATGGACATTGAATGCCAGAATGATCATTGGACTTTCAGGAATATGTGCATAGAATTTTATTAAGAATGTGTGAAGGGTTTTCGAGAAAAATGCATAAATATATAGGCGCCTCGAAGAAATAAATTTCGCCTCAGCAATGGCAATTCGCCGCTCGATTTTGATGCGAGTGACTCAATTTGATATTCGCTGCTGAGCTCTCTTCTTCTTCCCCCTATTATATCCCCATACAAAATATGTCAAAAAATATGCGCCAACTTTGGCGAGAATGCACACATTTCCAAGAACACAGCTCAATGGACATTGAATGCCAGAATGATCATTGGACTTTCAGGAATATGTGCATAGAATTTTATTAAGAATGTGTGAAGGGTTTTCGAGAAAAATGCATAAATATATAGGCGCCTCGAAGAAATAAATTTCGCCTCAGCAATGGCAATTCGCCGCTCGATTTTGATGCGAGTGACTCAATTTGATATTCGCTGCTGAGCTCTCTTCTTCTTCCCCCTATTATATCCCCATACAAAATATGTCAAAAAATATGCGCCAACTTTGGCGAGAATGCACACATTTCCAAGAACACAGCTCAATGGACATTGAATGCCAGAATGATCATTGGACTTTCAGGAATATGTGCATAGAATTTTATTAAGAATGTGTGAAGGGTTTTCGAGAAAAATGCATAAATATATAGGCGCCTCGAAGAAATAAATTTCGCCTCAGCAATGGCAATTCGCCGCTCGATTTTGATGCGAGTGACTCAATTTGATATTCGCTGCTGAGCTCTCTTCTTCTTCCCCCTATTATATCCCCATACAAAATATGTCAAAAAATATGCGCCAACTTTGGCGAGAATGCACACATTTCCAAGAACACAGCTCAATGGACATTGAATGCCAGAATGATCATTGGACTTTCAGGAATATGTGCATAGAATTTTATTAAGAATGTGTGAAGGGTTTTCGAGAAAAATGCATAAATATATAGGCGCCTCGAAGAAATAAATTTCGCCTCAGCAATGGCAATTCGCCGCTCGATTTTGATGCGAGTGACTCAATTTGATATTCGCTGCTGAGCTCTCTTCTTCTTCCCCCTATTATATCCCCATACAAAATATGTCAAAAAATATGCGCCAACTTTGGCGAGAATGCACACATTTCCAAGAACACAGCTCAATGGACATTGAATGCCAGAATGATCATTGGACTTTCAGGAATATGTGCATAGAATTTTATTAAGAATGTGTGAAGGGTTTTCGAGAAAAATGCATAAATATATAGGCGCCTCGAAGAAATAAATTTCGCCTCAGCAATGGCAATTCGCCGCTCGATTTTGATGCGAGTGACTCAATTTGATATTCGCTGCTGAGCTCTCTTCTTCTTCCCCCTTATTATATCCCCATACAAAATATGTCAAAAAATATGCGCCAACTTTGGCGAGAATGCACACATTTCCAAGAACACAGCTCAATGGACATTGAATGCCAGAATGATCAATGGACTTTCAGGAATATGTGCATAGAATTTTATTAAGAATGTGTGAAGGGTTTTCGAGAAAAATGCATAAATATATAGGCGCCTCGAAGAAATAAATTTCGCCTCAGCAATGGCAATTCGCCGCTCGATTTTGATGCGAGTGACTCAATTTGATATTCGCTGCTGAGCTCTCTTCTTCTTCCCCCTATTATATCCCCATACAAAATATGTCAAAAAATATGCGCCAACTTTGGCGAGAATGCACACATTTCCAAGAACACAGCTCAATGGACATTGAATGCCAGAATGATCATTGGACTTTCAGGAATATGTGCATAGAATTTTATTAAGAATGTGTGAAGGGTTTTCGAGAAAAATGCATAAATATATAGGCGCCTCGAAGAAATAAATTTCGCCTCAGCAATGGCAATTCGCCGCTCGATTTTGATGCGAGTGACTCAATTTGATATTCGCTGCTGAGCTCTCTTCTTCTTCCCCCTTATTATATCCCCATACAAAATATGTCAAAAAATATGCGCCAACTTTGGCGAGAATGCACACATTTCCAAGAACACAGCTCAATGGACATTGAATGCCAGAATGATCAATGGACTTTCAGGAATATGTGCATAGAATTTTATTAAGAATGTGTGAAGGGTTTTCGAGAAAAATGCATAAATATATAGGCGCCTCGAAGAAATAAATTTCGCCTCAGCAATGGCAATTCGCCGCTCGATTTTGATGCGAGTGACTCAATTTGATATTCGCTGCTGAGCTCTCTTCTTCTTCCCCCTATTATATCCCCATACAAAATATGTCAAAAAATATGCGCCAACTTTGGCGAGAATGCACACATTTCCAAGAACACAGCTCAATGGACATTGAATGCCAGAATGATCATTGGACTTTCAGGAATATGTGCATAGAATTTTATTAAGAATGTGTGAAGGGTTTTCGAGAAAAATGCATAAATATATAGGCGCCTCGAAGAAATAAATTTCGCCTCAGCAATGGCAATTCGCCGCTCGATTTTGATGCGAGTGACTCAATTTGATATTCGCTGCTGAGCTCTCTTCTTCTTCCCCCTATTATATCCCCATACAAAATATGTCAAAAAATATGCGCCAACTTTGGCGAGAATGCACACATTTCCAAGAACACAGCTCAATGGACATTGAATGCCAGAATGATCATTGGACTTTCAGGAATATGTGCATAGAATTTTATTAAGAATGTGTGAAGGGTTTTCGAGAAAAATGCATAAATATATAGGCGCCTCGAAGAAATAAATTTCGCCTCAGCAATGGCAATTCGCCGCTCGATTTTGATGCGAGTGACTCAATTTGATATTCGCTGCTGAGCTCTCTTCTTCTTCCCCCTATTATATCCCCATACAAAATATGTCAAAAAATATGCGCCAACTTTGGCGAGAATGCACACATTTCCAAGAACACAGCTCAATGGACATTGAATGCCAGAATGATCATTGGACTTTCAGGAATATGTGCATAGAATTTTATTAAGAATGTGTGAAGGGTTTTCGAGAAAAATGCATAAATATATAGGCGCCTCGAAGAAATAAATTTCGCCTCAGCAATGGCAATTCGCCGCTCGATTTTGATGCGAGTGACTCAATTTGATATTCGCTGCTGAGCTCTCTTCTTCTTCCCCCTTATTATATCCCCATACAAAATATGTCAAAAAATATGCGCCAACTTTGGCGAGAATGCACACATTTCCAAGAACACAGCTCAATGGACATTGAATGCCAGAATGATCATTGGACTTTCAGGAATATGTGCATAGAATTTTATTAAGAATGTGTGAAGGGTTTTCGAGAAAAATGCATAAATATATAGGCGCCTCGAAGAAATAAATTTCGCCTCAGCAATGGCAATTCGCCGCTCGATTTTGATGCGAGTGACTCAATTTGATATTCGCTGCTGAGCTCTCTTCTTCTTCCCCCCTATTATATCCCCATACAAAATATGTCAAAAAATATGCGCCAACTTTGGCGAGAATGCACACATTTCCAAGAACACAGCTCAATGGACATTGAATGCCAGAATGATCATTGGACTTTCAGGAATATGTGCATAGAATTTTATTAAGAATGTGTGAAGGGTTTTCGAGAAAAATGCATAAATATATAGGCGCCTCGAAGAAATAAATTTCGCCTCAGCAATGGCAATTCGCCGCTCGATTTTGATGCGAGTGACTCAATTTGATATTCGCTGCTGAGCTCTCTTCTTCTTCCCCCTATTATATCCCCATACAAAATATGTCAAAAAATATGCGCCAACTTTGGCGAGAATGCACACATTTCCAAGAACACAGCTCAATGGACATTGAATGCCAGAATGATCATTGGACTTTCAGGAATATGTGCATAGAATTTTATTAAGAATGTGTGAAGGGTTTTCGAGAAAAATGCATAAATATATAGGCGCCTCGAAGAAATAAATTTCGCCTCAGCAATGGCAATTCGCCGCTCGATTTTGATGCGAGTGACTCAATTTGATATTCGCTGCTGAGCTCTCTTCTTCTTCCCCCCTATTATATCCCCATACAAAATATGTCAAAAAATATGCGCCAACTTTGGCGAGAATGCACACTTTTCCAAGAACACAGCTCAATGGACATTGAATGCCAGAATGATCATTGGACTTTCAGGAATATGTGCATAGAATTTTATTAAGAATGTGTGAAGGGTTTTCGAGAAAAATGCATAAATATATAGGCGCCTCGAAGAAATAAATTTCGCCTCAGCAATGGCAATTCGCCGCTCGATTTTGATGCGAGTGACTCAATTTGATATTCGCTGCTGAGCTCTCTTCTTCTTCCCCCCTATTATATCCCCATACAAAATATGTCAAAAAATATGCGCCAACTTTGGCGAGAATGCACACATTTCCAAGAACACAGCTCAATGGACATTGAATGCCAGAATGATCATTGGACTTTCAGGAATATGTGCATAGAATTTTATTAAGAATGTGTGAAGGGTTTTCGAGAAAAATGCATAAATATATAGGCGCCTCGAAGAAATAAATTTCGCCTCAGCAATGGCAATTCGCCGCTCGATTTTGATGCGAGTGACTCAATTTGATATTCGCTGCTGAGCTCTCTTCTTCTTCCCCCTATTATATCCCCATACAAAATATGTCAAAAAATATGCGCCAACTTTGGCGAGAATGCACACATTTCCAAGAACACAGCTCAATGGACATTGAATGCCAGAATGATCATTGGACTTTCAGGAATATGTGCATAGAATTTTATTAAGAATGTGTGAAGGGTTTTCGAGAAAAATGCATAAATATATAGGCGCCTCGAAGAAATAAATTTCGCCTCAGCAATGGCAATTCGCCGCTCGATTTTGATGCGAGTGACTCAATTTGATATTCGCTGCTGAGCTCTCTTCTTCTTCCCCCTATTATATCCCCATACAAAATATGTCAAAAAATATGCGCCAACTTTGGCGAGAATGCACACATTTCCAAGAACACAGCTCAATGGACATTGAATGCCAGAATGATCATTGGACTTTCAGGAATATGTGCATAGAATTTTATTAAGAATGTGTGAAGGGTTTTCGAGAAAAATGCATAAATATATAGGCGCCTCGAAGAAATAAATTTCGCCTCAGCAATGGCAATTCGCCGCTCGATTTTGATGCGAGTGACTCAATTTGATATTCGCTGCTGAGCTCTCTTCTTCTTCCCCCTATTATATCCCCATACAAAATATGTCAAAAAATATGCGCCAACTTTGGCGAGAATGCACACATTTCCAAGAACACAGCTCAATGGACATTGAATGCCAGAATGATCATTGCACTTTCAGGAATATGTGCATAGAATTTTATTAAGAATGTGTGAAGGGTTTTCGAGAAAAATGCATAAATATATAGGCGCCTCGAAGAAATAAATTTCGCCTCAGCAATGGCAATTCGCCGCTCGATTTTGATGCGAGTGACTCAATTTGATATTCGCTGCTGAGCTCTCTTCTTCTTCCCCTTTTTATATCACCATACAAAAAATTCAAAAAATATGCGCCAACTTTGGCGAGAATGCACACATTTCCAAGAACACAGCTCAATGGACATTGAATGCCAGAATGATCATTGCACTTTCAGGAATATGTGCATAGAATTTTATTAAGAATGTGTGAAGGGTTTTCGAGAAAAATGCATAAATATATAGGCGCCTCGAAGAAATAAATTTCGCCTCAGCAATGGCAATTCGCCGCTCGATTTTGATGCGAGTGACTCAATTTGATATTCGCTGCTGAGCTCTCTTCTTCTTCCCCTTTTTATATCACCATACAAAAAATTCAAAAAATATGCGCCAACTTTGGCGAGAATGCACACATTTCCAAGAACACAGCTCAATGGACATTGAATGCCAGAATGATCATTGCACTTTCAGGAATATGTGCATAGAATTTTATTAAGAATGTGTGAAGGGTTTTCGAGAAAAATGCATAAATATATAGGTATCTATTTGTTCAGCAAAGGCAATTTGCCGCTCAGTTTTGATATTCGCCATTCAACAGATTAAATAATGGGTTTTCTGCATTGTGGTACACGACGGTCAAAAAAATTATGATTTTTTCTTAATAATAATTTTAGATACTTTTATGCAGGCTTTCCTAAAGAATATGAATAAACTAAATGAAATATGTAATTGTTAAATTTGTCTTTCTCATTTTAGGGAAAATTTGTAGTTATGTTTTTATATGTACATATACATATGTATGTATGTTTGTGCAACTGGAAACAAATTTGCTGCAAACAAATAAGACTTGCACCATTGTATCATACTAATAATGTTTTCTCGTAGTTTATTTAAATAATTAACAAAACAAATTCAATCGCACTATTATAAAACAACAGCTTTCTCTATTATGAGAAAAAAAGTA